>JAHDVE020011561.1:0-21524 GCA_022606495.2 Halesus radiatus | reverse complement strand
TGCATACCCTTCAATTTTCTTAAGAAAAACCGATGTCAACAATAAAATAATAATACTAAAAAATGTTCAGATCTCCTCCATTATATAAATATTAAAAATAAAATGATAATAAATCTGAGTTAATACATTAATAATATCATTTATAAAACTGATCGCATCAATAAAATAATAAAGGTGTTGAATATACTCAGGATTTAAATTCTTAATATAGTAAACCAAACAATGAGCAAGTGTCTAATGTATATTCAGAGGTATATACTGGGCATGGTCACTACACGCAAATTAAATAAACGTATGTATATGAATATCAATATCCGGATACCATTCAAAGTTTTTTATTTCTGTTAATACTTTAAAGATATTTTAAAAAATATATGTATATATAAAGTGTGATTCAATTCGGAACGATCGTAGAAAAATAATATGATTAAAAAAATAAATTTAAATAATAATTTACAAGTCTACCGTGCGATGATATTTAAATAGAAATTTCTTTTGTTATTTCAGTGTGATTTATTTATAAAAAAAACTAATAATACAGTAGTTGTTTCATATCGAAATATATTTATATAAGTACATTTCTACATAAAAAATATATACATATATTAAAAAAAAAAACAAACAAAAATATAAATCAGGCAACTAGAAACCCAATAAGTATTCAAATCCGCAATTCTTCCTTTCTGAATCAGTCCTCTTTCCACAAGCACCCAACTTTATTGAAGATTTCAAAAAAACAATGTTAAATAGAAGCAATCCAGTTCTTTTAATTGTACTATTATTTTTAGTCGGTTTAGCCCTCTCTGCCAAAAAATGTGGTGACTCCCAATATATGGAAGGCGAAAAATGTCTCAACTGTCTTTCCCCTTGTGCAAAATGCTCCAGCTAATCGCAATGTACTGCCTGCGTCGACGGATATACGTTATCCACGGTGGGTCTATGCGCTCAAAATCCTTCTGTGGTTCCAACAATTGCAGTTGGAATTATCGTACTCATAGCTCTGGGGTCAGCCTGCATGATTTCAACCATATTGTTTGTTTTTTGCCTCTGCCGGGGGAAAAAATCCAAACGGTTAGAAGGGATAAACGAAGCCATTCAGACACTGGAGGAAAGATTTTCCAAAAATTAAATCTTATTGTAAAAATTGAAAATAGTAGTCAAAAAACCGATCGCTGAAAGATCAACCTGCTCAATTTGCCTCCAAGCTGGTGTCAATACGGCATTGGTCTGCGATTCCCAGCCCAAAAGAAAGCTTGACGGCAGCTTAAACTGCGGGAATCACTTCTTCCATTACGAATGTATTCAGGAATGGGTGTGTCAAAAAGGCTCATGTCCTGATTGCAGAGATCAGAGTTATTTCTGCAAGGGGTTTTGCGAAGGTTGCAACCAATTTTCTCTGAATATTTCTTACTGTACCAAAAAGTGTGGGAAGTTGTAAGGGAAGTTTAGCGGAGCAAATGCGAGCAAAAATGAAGACTCGAAAAGCAAGCATGTGGATTGTTTTTAAAGGAAAAAATTTTAATCTCAGTGTGTGAATGGATGCACATCCAAAACTAGGAATACCGTCGACACTCTAGGCTCTTCTGAACAAATAAATAAGGAGAACAGTTTATGAGAGAGGAACCATTAGTATTTTTTTCAACAAAGCGATCATTGGACAGATTCTATTATATACAATTTATAGACTATGAATAAATGAGTGATAATACAATTTTTTGCATATATTTATTTTTATTGTTTGTATTTTATTGTATTGTTATTTTTTCCATCTCTATTATTTTTAAGTTGACTGGGTTTTTGTTTTTTTAACAAAACAGTCAGATTCTATTTAAAATGTACTATTATTTTTAAACCAAATTCTAACCCAGAATAATAATGGGGTAATAGGTAATTGAATAAACATTAAAATAAATATAGTCTCGTCATACATTCAAAAAACTTATCTGACCTATAGTTATATATATGTTAAAAAGAGATAGTTTTATTATAGTTTTTGTTTATTTCGACCGACGACTAATTCAATAAATCAGGTATTAAAATACACTGAATGTCTAAGAACTCCGAAAATCCAACCTCCATTTCATGTTGAGACTTAACACACTCATTAGTTTTGAAAAGGTAATATAAATAATAATTATTAAAAAAAATCGTCGAGGCATTCATTTATTTATAACTATTTTTTTGTTGCCAACTTTAACTTATCAATTAGAGGTACTGGATGAATAATAGGAAAGGAACCATGGTTTGTTAAAAGATACAAATTTAATTTAAGGGAAAGTCTCAATCATTTGGGTGAATGCTGGATGCGGCCGTATACTGGCAACATATCTAAGGTATATATTGCGAATAAGTATGGCCTTTTTATAAACACGTCTTTTTCAGTAGCTTCAACGACCACTCCGTTCTGGAGCTGAAGATAAGTCCACCATTCGATTTATTCCGAAAAGTAGGTCTGATGGTGTTTGGCGGCCTTCAAGTCATCCAAGTTCTTGAACTTACTGTAGATTGAGTCTCGTTCGCTGTACTCTTCCGGATATCGAACCATCGGGATCCACAAACCCTTTATAGGTTCAGTCTTGCGGAGATACGTACTAGCTACGCAATTCATCAAGGTCAGGATTGGCTGCTCTTCGTCTTTTGATGGCTCGACTGGGAGCAATAGGATTTTGTAGGGCTGATTCGATGCTCTAACGAAATAGCCTTTTACACGCTGGTTCGACACGGTTTCGAGGTCTCCGTTCACAGTTAACTTATATAATTTTTAGTCCTGATAGTAAGAGAGCTGAGTTTTGTAGTTAAAACTTAACTTAATTCGAAGCTCTAACAAACAAATCTTATTTGATTTTATAGAGTCACCTAGCTCGACTAGTTTAGCCTTCTCGAGCTTCAATGCCTGGTTCAGCTATGTTATTGTCTGTGTCGATGTCGAAGTCACTTCTGGACTAATATTTTCGGTTTTTTCTGTCTTAAGGACAAGGTCTAGAATTTATTTAAATTTAGACTTGTTATTACTTCTCTCCTTCAACAGAAGTATGTCTTCTGGAGAAGTAAATCTCTTGAATACTTCGCCAATCATAAATTAGTACATAATCGATGCATCAAGACTTTTGGATTCAGCACGGTCAAGAAGCGCCGAATTTATGAGTTTTTATTTACTATGCAAGAGTCTAAGACATAAGGATAGATTTTAAGGATCCATATTCGGAATGTAATTTGCATTGACTGCTTTCCGTTTAAAAATGAGTCGAGTTTAGCCTGAGTGAGAATAGGCCTGTTTTCCGATGACCAGACATTATTCTTTGAGTTTATCGCCGAGCTATTTGACAAAGTCGCTAATGAGAGGTGAGGAGGCAGGAGAAACCAAAGTAAATACAACTTCGTAGCAGTCATCATACTTCCACATGAACTCGCTAGTCTTTAGTATGACATCTCTCATATTCTGGATGTTAAAAGTCATGATATGATAAATTTATAAGGCCTTGACTCCACCTACAGACAACGAGGAACTTGTAGGCAGGCCGCAAAAAACATAGCCGAGAGGCTAGTTCCCAATCAGCACCTGCAAAATGATGCAGTATAAGCAATTGTGGAGAATGTCTTCGAGTTGGGACTGGCTAATCTGCATCTCTAGATAGTTACTTGGATATTGCTTAAAGATTTTGGTAACTTCCGTCTTCAATGAGTCCTATTTGATCAATTTGCTAATCAAGCGTATTTATTGTGGTTGTTTTGATGGCTGGTGTTCGTAAGGTAATACTGCTTTCACAGCCTACTTTACGGATTGGTCAATTAGGTCCTTCAACTCAGCATTTGCAGTCCCTGGGTTATACATCTTTGAGAGGGTGCTGAGTCTCTGCGAGGCCATAAAATCTACTTTTAATTTTTTCACAATTTCTGTCTTGAGGTTGTCGAGAGCAGCTCCTTGCAAAGCGGAGGATGACAGATTATCGATGTTTTGAGAGACTTTAGATTTTGAAGGAGAACTGCCATTGCTGCTCTCAGTGGGAATGCGAGCAACGGTATCAGAAGGAGGTCTCTGGCTGGCATTCACTTGAGATGCGAACACATTAATTTTTGATGGGTCCTTCAGAGTGATGAACTTGATGGAACTCGGTTGGATATTTTTGTGGACCCGAAACGACTCCGACTTCTTACTCGTCAAAGCTAGTTTACCCGTGCTGGCTGCGTGCTTTGGTTCTGATTGCGATGCAACTTGCGGATACTTCCTTCGAGTGAGATCATAGAGCTTCCGCTTCTCGATATTTTTCAGATATTCTGACGAAAGAATTTGCAGTTTTTTAATCATCTCATAATACTCTTGGTCATCGGGGAAGATTAACTATTTCAACAGCAGATCATCAGCGGAAATGTTGTCCTTATTTTCGAAGTGTAGGATGGGGCAGAGAAGGAAAGGATCGTTGCGAGCAGCGAAGTGGAAGAAATTGCCCAGAAAACTCACTTTCATGAAGGCCATGTCGTTGAGGATCTTCAACATGTAATTTTACTCGAACGTATAGAAGGTAATATGTTCCCTGTGTTTTCTCTGGTCGCTCGTGAGGGAGTAGATGTATTGCTTCCAGGACAGGATAAGATCGAGCACGTAAAATGTCAGTCTCTTGAGGTGAGTAAACGTGTCAAAGAATATCTACAATTTAGTCTTCCAGATATTCGTTTGATTTTCGGTGATGATGTCCTCGTTAAGCTTGTAGCCTTGGGCCGAATACTTCTGCACCTCGCTTTTGCGCTGATGAAATGCGGACTTCTGCTTCATTACGTATAAATATTAATGCACGTCGGTAGCGGTAAGCTGTGTGGCGAGCTGAGTCTTCATTTTGTTTAAGCAGCTTTCTCTCGCCTGTATGGATTTGCTCAGAGGCCATAAGATATGGCTTTCCGATCGAAGCAGTCGGATTTCATTATCTATAAGTGCTGGGGCATGCTTCAGATAGGTGGTGTTGATAAATTTGGTAAAGTAGTAGCGATGGAATATGGCCACATCCTTCTCGACCCAGTGTTGTTATAGTTTGTATAGATGCTTGTCGAGCTCAATGCTCTCACGCAGGAAGCGGAGATGGAGTTTTTCAGAAGCAAAGTTGAGGTGTCGTTTCATCTATTCAATCCTTTGTGTTCGGATGTCTTTGCCATCTTTGAGTTATAAATGTACTGCATGTCTACATCATTTAAATATACATATATTTTTTATTATTATTATTGATGGAGTTGAGTTAAAGAGTTATAGTCAATACTTGTCTTCAAAGACTAGGTAGATTATATTGTATTAACTATAGAATAAGAAATCGAGCATTTCTTTTTCGTGGCGCAAGAGTCGATTTGTGAGGCTAATTTGTTTGGATTGGTCATGAGAAACAAGGGATGGCAGCATTGGCACAAAAGTATAAATATAAAAATATATTTATATAACTACCGAAATAATAAGATATATTATAATATATATACAATATCAAGTAACCAGAAGGATTTTTCTATTGTATATTCAATCCACATTTATATGGATCTCAATACTTATTGATTGAGATAAGGGAAAAAAACTTATGTTATACTTATGTTATATTGGAATTGGAGGATAAATTTTTTTATAGATATAGTATGTGAACAAAAATAAATAATCAATAAATAGGGAAAAATATTAATAAAATAGTTTCAAGATCAAATAATAAAATAATTTAAAATAGATTCGAAATTAATAATCGGGCAAACGGCAACACAGTAACAAAACTAAGATTTATTTTTTATTCAACATATAATTATTTTATTGTAATTTTTATATCGAGTAAGAATCGATAGAAAATTAAAAATTAAAAATTACAAAATTAAAATTACCCAAAAATATTATCGAATCCTATTTTATATTTTTTTAACTTTACTAACTGATTTTTTCAATCTAAAAACAAAACAAAATGCATTAAGAGCAGTATACTGATTCATATGCCTCTCACAGTCAAGGCGCCAGATCAAATGAAAATAGGCTGTATCATTCGAACGAAGACCCGCAAGAACAGGAAAGTGCAACAAACCAAGAGCAACTGCTTCACCAACTTCACATTCTCAGGGCATAAAACTCTAATCTCCAAGAACAGCTCACACGCAGCAGAGGCTACGACGAAGTGGGTCAGATCCAGGGCAAATACCAGAAAGCACTCAAATAGATCAGCACCCTCCTGGCCACGAACAAACAGTTAAAGGCCCAGATGGACTATCTGAGAGAGACCTCCTCAGGAGGTTTAACAGACCAGAACAGACGCACCCTTGAGACACTCTCCTCCCAAAAACAGGACTTGCAAATTGCTCTTGAACACCAAAAAGGAATTAGCGAAGCGCTACAAAACTAGGTGGACCACACAACTGACAAGATCGAACATATGGTTGCAAGCTACTAGGAACGATTAAGGCAGGTCGAACAAGATTTCAGAAACCAGCACAACGGTGCTACCCAAAGGAATTCAAGTCAGTTAAATAACAACGAAGAACTGGAGCATTACAAGATGGTCGAAGAACACCTCAACTCCTAGGTCAAACATTTGAAGCACCAGGTCCTCAAT
This sequence comes from Halesus radiatus, assembly GCA_022606495.2. Lineage (NCBI taxonomy): Eukaryota > Metazoa > Arthropoda > Insecta > Trichoptera > Limnephilidae > Halesus > Halesus radiatus. Next base: position 14,964 of record JAHDVE020011561.1, on the reverse strand, counting down.
CTGGAGTCAGACCTCCAGCAAGTGACCCGGAATGCAGAAATGGACAAACAGAGAATAAGGCAAGAGACCCATGATCATCTCGTTAAAGTCACCAGAGAGTTCCAGGATCAACTCAACGCAGAAAGAGCAGAGATCGTCCACATAAAAGAAACAAACAAAATTTTAGAGAAAAATAGTGAAAATCTGATGCGCCAGCTGCAGTCTACATCTGCCAAAGAAAACAAGGATGAAGGTGCAGCTTCAGACCTTAGATCATTCGTACGGGAACTCAAAGTTGACACCAGCAAGTTGAGGGAGGCCATGTCTGCTCGCAACCGGACTCCTCCATTCACCAATATTCAGACCGACGAGATTCGAACTCTGAATGCTCAGATTAATAACCTGCACACCACCATTAACAACCTCAAGAAACAAAACGACTCCTATGTTGAAAAAGTCTACGAACTGGAAAGCTTGGTTGGCCTCCAAAACTCAGAAATTGTTGCACTCAACCAGAAAGTGTGCGAATCCCACGAAGTCGGCAAGAAGAAGCATCAACCTGAAGCAGGAACCAACGATCCGCTCCAGGATTTCACCACTCATAACCAATCCCAGAGCATCACACCCAACACTTATCTCCCAATGACACCATCTCGAATTCCGATGATTAACATCGACTCACCCGTCCCTCTGCTTAACAAAATTCGGGACCTTAGGCTTCTTCTTGACAACCTCCTTGTCCACCAGCACTCCCTCCCGATTTCCTCAAGCTCCGACAACCAAAAGCAAACCAACAACATAATCCCCGAAACTCTACTGGATCTCAAAACTAAGACTTTTGAAATCGAGGAACGCGTCAATTTGATAACCAACGAGTCCATTCACCTCCGCAAGCAGGTCAAGATGTATCGGGAAAAGTATAATGATTGCAAATTAGAATTCGAAAGTTTAGACAGGGATAAAAAAATATAAGGAAAGAGAAACAGGGAACTGGAGAATCATCTCAGTAAAATGCAAGTTGAACTCACCAAACTCTATAGCGACCGCTAACAGCTTTCGCTGAGGTTGAGAGTTGCTGGCACAGGCATTGGTCATGCCAACCAGTAGTCTCAGTTGCAGATTGATGACCTCAAGGAGCGACTAGACATCCAAGATCGTTCCTCGAAGCAGGAGCTTTAGGCAAAAAAAATCGAATACGAGGCCAGAACCACAGCTCTTCAACATCGACTTCAGAAAAGCGAATAGGAACTCAAAAACTTCCATATCTACACTACTCGCATCCAAGAACTATCTCAGAAGGTCCTTGACCTCGAAATGCAGAATACAGATTATAGGATAAAGCTGATACGACTTGACGGAAGTCGCGTGTCCGGCAGACCTGATTATTCTCGTATCTCTAGAACCGATGGATCTAGAGTTTCAGTCGCCCAGGAGGATCAGGCCATTCGGTAGTTATACGATAGGTTAGCAAGTCGGGAAGAATCGCTCTTGAAATTAGATTATTCACTGAAAGATAAAGATTTTATAATAACTACTCTTAATAAAAAGGTTGATTAGCTTCGTGAAGACATCGATGCAAAGACTCGAGAAATAGAAAGGGTGAACAATATGCTAAACATCGCCTAAACAGCCAAAAGCTAAGCTTTGAAATAGAATTACTCCAGCCAGGAACTTCTCTCCAAAACCACTCAATCTTTAACCCTCCAAATCGAGAAACTGAAAAAAGATATCCAAATAAATAGAAATGCCCACTAACAGTACACTGTCACTGACACAAAATACCGGGAACTCAAGAAATAACACAGTTAGCTGCTCGAAAAGTACACTATTTTAGAAACAGAAATCAAACGGCTGAAACAAATAGAACAGAACCACAGAGAAGCTGTCGCCAAGCTGAGCTAATTTAAAAGCGGTCACGATGTATCAAAGATTGGATTTTAAGGCGAGAAGAAGCGGCTCTAGGGAAAACTAAAAGAGCAAGAACTGGCAATTCAGGAGCAGATTAAAATCATAGCAGACTTCAAACATAATTCGACCGTCGACGCGAGGAGGCTCAAGGATCAGGCCCAGCAGCACGACCAGGAACTTGAGGGCCTGAGAAGAATGGCGGAAGCCAACGCAGGTCGAGTGGCGAAGGCAGAGCAATAAAAGACACATATAGAAGCAGAACTGGTCCGACTACATAATGAGTTAATTCAAGGCAAAGAACAATCAAATATAAAGATTTATGAACTTGAAAGACGAGCTGGAGACCTGAATGTTGAGTTGGATAGTCAAATATTTAAAATGTAGTCCTCTCTGCAAGAGACAAATCGATACAAAGCTATCCTCTCGCAATTGGAATCAACGTATCAAAATATATAAATACCTAAAAATACTAAATAACTGGTCCTTTTGATAATTATTTCTGATTATTATATCTTTTAGTAATACTCGCCACGAAAGTTAACTGACTGATAAAGATAGGCAAACTCGTACTCTTCAATCAGAAATCTATGATCTAAAAATGAAAAACGAAGAGTCAAACTACAAAGTAAATTCATACTTAAAAACCATAAACAAACACACTCAATTTAAAATAAATAAATTTTACTTGCTATTATAGAATAAATCTTTGAAAACATAAATTGATAGACTTCAATCGTTGCTGAACGAGATGATTAACAAGGCAGCAGAACCAACCATAGTCAACACCTACACATCTGTGTCTAGCTCTTTTCCTATCAGCGAGAACTACCGCCAGGACTCGGCAGCCTATGATTTCGGGAGTGGACCAGAGTATCGCCAGTCTAATCCCAAGAACTACTATTGACTACCGAGTTTCTAGGAGAGAAAGCTGATGATATATATTAGAAGTGTATATTTATCGTTTGTAATTATTTTTTTATTATTCTAATTTGTATACTTAAGTATTTTTTGCAACACCAATAATAATAATAAAAATATAAAAAGTGGCTATTGACTTTAAATCAATGCTAGTAAGAAAAAAATATACACAAATATGAACAAATCTGAACGCAGATATTGTGGGATTTAAAAAAATAAGAATCATTCCTGGAATAATCTGCCAATGTACCTCGTTGGAAACACTTCAGGCACTTCCACTCCAATACTCTCCATTTGGAACTTATACAGATAGTTCTTCAACTTCTTCTCCTTCCTATATAGCATAAAATTTCCTTGGTACAGCATTTCGAAGAGACCGTTCACTGCGAAATACACTAAAACCAGAAACAAGAACCAGGACAACACGCAGAGGCATTTCACTGTAAATATGTTATTCGTCGTTGGATTGTACGAGGTCATGTAAAGAAGGAAGTTGCTACCCGCCAACTCGAGCAACTAGAAAGTCACGAATATCATCCAGCTTGTGCTTAAACAATATATGTAGAGAGGGGCTTTTACGAACAGCGAGATCGAAGTGAGCCGGTTTTGTTTGTTAATAGGCCTGCGCAGGCTGTTTAGTATCTGGGTGCGCTCGAGATAATATTCTAAAATCACGTTGATCATGTTGATGACGATCGATAAAGGCTGGGTTACTGAAAATAGGGCGAACTGTACCAAAATCACCAGCTAGTCATGCACTGTTGAATCCAATTCATTCATTAGAAACTACTTGTACACCTTCAGAATGAACCTTTTGATTCGATCAGCTTCAGCTTTCGGCTACTCTATCAACTTAAAATGAACCTTTTCCATATTCTGTTCCGCCACCTTCTTCCGCAAAGAGATACTAACCATCTCGAATATCAATATCCCGAACTTAAAAAGCAAGAACAGAAATATTATAATATATCGACACTGCACAAAATCATCATAGGCAGCGAAACACGCATAAGTGTCGCAGCTGTTGCCACGGAGATACTCGACCAAGAGCAAGTAAGTCGCAGGGATTATCTCCAAAGAAATCAGGAACATTATGTGTTTTGAGGATTTGCTTCGAAAGAAGGATTCAGTATCTGGCTGGTTTTCCCATACAGTCAGGTAGTGAAAGAGTGGACGCAGGATGAATCTGTAGAGAATGCCATTGGCGACATAAAAGACCAAGTAGGGGATAAACTCTTCCCAAGGCACAATAAAGCCGGATGGAAAGGTCCCAATGAGTGATCGGATCATTTCTCGAGTTCCATAGAAAGCGGTAGCCTCAAGAGCTAAAATGCTCAGCATGACAACGAAAGAGATGAATTCTATGGCACTGCTCTTAAAAGATCTGGATTATTTGTAGTCGTTAACGGTGTCCAAAACTAGATTTCGGATAAAAGGGGCACGGTATTTCTGCATGATGGTTTTTCGGGTGAACTTGGGATTATAGGTATCGAGCAGATCCTACTCCTTGACAGCCCATCTTGAGGCGAAGAGAGAAAAAAAAACTATAACCACCAAACTATAGAGCCAGTAGATCAGAAATTCTACCAGGTGGGACAATGAGTCATTAGAACTGATTGTGGGTTGGTATAGAAGGAGCAGAAGATACGCAAGCAGAGCGAATGGAGTTTGCATAAGGAAAAACCGTACCATCTAAGTCTTGAGATAGATGAAAAAGGTGGGCCGTTCTCCCAGATAGTTCCGCAGGTGTTTCACATTGACTCTCCATGGCTTCCACACACTCCAGGACGCTTCTAAGTTTTTGCCATCGATGCCTCCTTCGACAGGACCCGGGTACTCACCTTCTCCAGACTTCTCGAAATCGTCATGGAGTGCCATTATGTGGATATTATAGCGGGAGAGGTTCTCAATTCTCAGCGATGAGTCCACGATTAGATAAGCTAACATAGTTCTTTCCATCTTCAAAAACAGATCACGTTCGCCGAGAGACCCTACCACATTAGACTTAAAGAGCAGCAATCCTTTAAGCCTCTCCTTCATCGTCTTATATTTGTTCAACATAAAGAAGTTCGTAAAGACGGGCTCCACTTTATAGGCGGGATATTTATGCTTCTCCATCAGTTTTTTAGTTTTATAAAAATAGCTATATCTGTTGCGAGCCTATCTGTAAATTTGCCAATGACCAGCATGCGGTTTTTTTCCGTGCAAGAGTTTCGTCAGGTACACCAAATCGAACTGATTTGACTCATACAACTCTTGAATATTGCGGACGTTCTTGTAGTATTCTTTGCAGAATAATTTATATTTGTCGAGTTCCTCTGGAGTGACATCGGCCTGATCGAAAATATCTTTTTCGGTTGGAACAATGCCGAGTTTCCGAAACATGGGCTTGTAGTGTTTGGCATTCAGTAAGTCAGTCTCGGATGCATTATCATCCTCTGGGAGCTATCGGAAGAGAAATGGTCTATTTTTGCTATCGGTTGGGAGGTTGAGAAAGGTGTCAATTTCCGAATACAATACTTATTTACGGATACTGAACTTGTTGGCAGCAATCAGGAGTTCTTCATCAGGACAATGAGCGAAGATGAAAATTTTGTCGGCTATTATCATTTTTTCAATATCGAATCCGCATAGCACTTCCAGTGTGTAGATGAGGGTGTTATAGTTAAGAGTAAACAGACTCTGCTCTTTTGTGGCGTAGTACAGGAAATGGCCTTCAGCAGAGGATTTTTCGGCGATACCCTCTTTCAAGTTAATTTCGGTTTTGTCCTTGCGTTGCTCGACCTGGCTGTAGATATGCTCAAAAGCTTTCATATATGCCTAAAAAAATTCAGCATCTGGCTCCTTCTGCATTTCGTTGAGCAGAGGGACGGTGTTGCGGTCTGCGAATGCCGGGGTGCTTGAGTTTGGAATATCCATTGCGAACACAAGGTCTACTTCGTTGGATTTGAGAGAGAATGGTTTTTGTTCGAATCTTTTGCAAGTCAGGAGCAAGTCAGTGAGTTAGTTGATCCTCTGATCCTTGTTCGCCTTTTTGATAAGGTCGTGGAAGTTCTATGTATTTGGTCTTTCGTCATTTGTCTGGAGTTTCATCAGTCGTGTTTCCGGGTTGTTTAACTACTTACTCCTTGATTATCTCCTGATATTATTTCCTGTTATAGGTTTTAAAAAAATATTGATAAATAGATAATATATATATTTTTTTTACATAACAATAATAACAATTAGTTATAATACATTAAATTATACTTTTAGTTTGAATTATAACTTCAACCAATCAATTAAATATTTTTTATCATTGCCAAATGATATATTTGGAATTATTTTATGATGGAATTTGATGGGGAATGCCTTGAAGTTTTTAAGCATCGGGATAGATTCTCTACTTTTGTTAAATATTTACCTCCCTATTAACACATTGATCGGTATTATTGGAAACATTTTCAGTTAAACTCCGAAATGAATATCTTAATCAGTGTTTTTATTTTTATTTTTATTTTTATTTTTGTTTTATTTTTTAGAGCAGCCAACACTATGGAATTTCAACTACAAAACCAAGTTTTTTTAATATATGAATACAGTTAAAAAATCAGAAGGTATCAGTTACATATGGCATTAAAAAAATCAAAAACAATTGCTTTAAGTAACGATTTTTTTAATGAAATGAGACGATATCGATCAAAATATATCTAAAATGTCTAGAATATCTAAAATATCTAGAATATGAAAACCATCCATAATATAAAAACATCCATAATATCCAGCTTTAGTATTACGCAAAAAGAATTAAATAAGAATTCACTATTAAATATTCCCTCTAGTATCTCATAATAATTAAAAAAAAACAGATACAAAATAAAAAATGGATCAACTCAAATCAATAATAGAGCTGAAACTCAAGAATATTTTTAATCCTTTTTATGTCTTTATTTGGAGTGTTTTCGTTATCACTGTCCTTGTTCCTTATTGCTTTCCCACGGAATCCGAAGTGAATAAGTTCGAGCATCGCTTCCTCAACCACACTCAACTCGAAATAAACGACATCATCAATGGAGGCTAAAATCCAATGAGGTAAGAAGATGTCAACTATGCTTACTTCACAGAGAAATATCTCACTAGGTTTTTTGGCTATCTCCAAGACGAACAGTCGTTCATTTACGCAGGTCATATGCTTTGCCTGAACTTGACGGAAAATAACTTTTTGAAGCCGATATACCCCAAACAACAGTGAATAAGATATTGCCTTATCTTTAGAAACGAGGATACGATGCCAGAAACATACTGTAAAAAGATCCTCTTAATAAAAAATTCATTCAAGAAGAACTCGCCAAATTTACAACAAAGTTTCGGGAATACAACGTCAAAAAGCTAAAAAAGCTTTATTAGGACTAAAGGCCCAAAATCCTTTGGCGGTCCCTCCACATTAATCTGCGAACCATTATTTACTCGGCCTACTAAGATAAGATGTTCCGAAGCAACACTGCAATGTGGAACAAGTTTTGGCTGTTCGCTCTTGCCGAAAACATCGAAGGAATTAAGGAGATGCTCATTTAGTACCAACAATATTCAGGCTATTTTGAAAGGTATGTTGAAATCGAAATGCTTTCAAAAATCAACAAGATCGACTGCAACAAAGGATTTTCTATAAACATTCTCGTTGATGCATCGGGAAGCATTGCACTTCAACCATTTTTGGATATTAAATAATTTTTTGTTTCATACATGAGTACTACGAAGGCAAACATCCTATAATCTTCGATACACTTCTTTAGCACCAATTTTTAACCTTCCGTCGAGTACGGTAGCACTCGATAGACCTTTTTGAGGAATATTAAAAATCATCCTTATTCTTAGGGAGGGACATAAACAGCACTCGCATTGCAAAATTACTGGGAGAGAATTCAGAAAGCCCCTATCAATGAATCTCAGATTAAAATATTTATGGTGGTTACTGATGGTGAGTTTGCAGAACGAGATATTCCTAAAGTAAAGCAGATCGTTGAAAACATGCGCAAACAAGGTATCATAACGATTGCTCTCGCAATAGGTCAACAAGTGAAAGATAAATATCTTGACGATATTGCAGGCAGTCAGACAAACAAGTTGCGCTTTAATCGCAACACTCCCTTCACAGAATTATAAGCCATAATATCGAACCATATCTGCACAAGAGAGACGGTTATTAAAAAGGAGGTTCTTAGAAAACTCGTCTCTGTTCAAGGGGGCTCGCCAAACTATTTTTCATTCCATCGACAAATCGGAAAAACATTCATAAACCTGACGTTTGAGGGAAAGATACGCGAAGATTAAATAATCATACATTTTTCTGAACTATTCTCAAATCCAAATGAAAAAACAGGTCACAAACCCAACCTTTACGTGAAACAAGTCGGATCTCAAACTCAGGTGATCTTTGAGATTCCACCCCAGTTTCTGGGGAAAAATGAAATCCACCTCTCGATCTCAACTACAAAGACAATATCTTACGAATACTCCGTGATGGACGATAACAGTGTCAAGTAGTATGTGAAAACACAGGAATAAAGCATAGCGATTGTTTATTCCATGAGAAGTAGCTATGAGATATTGATCGAGACTGAACTTGGTTTTGCTTCTTTTGTCTTATCCTTTTTTTTCGCCTCGATAGTGATAATTACATAATTCTTAATCCCTGCTTGCCATCTATTCCAACTGATAATGGTGTCCTGGTTTCGTACGATTAATCGACAATTGCTGTGGGGAATCTCAGTAGTAGTGGTGCTATGGCTTTCAATTATAATCAGATAGACAGTTGCGCTCCAAACTTTCTGGAAATACCTTTCGGGCTACTTTACTCTTATCTATCTTGTGGGACAAAAATATATATAGCACGCATTTATATTCATTGAAGCCCACAGATAAATTATAAGAACTTTCTGGATTTTACCCTAGTGTATGATTTCATGTTGTTTTCGATAAAATAGATTAAAGGTGACTCATATCTTCTTGTGTTTGTGTATACTTGGTCTTAGCCTATGCCTGACTCATCTCGAACTGCGAGGATCATTTGAGGCCGGGATATTTGGGATTTTGCTGATCGAGATACAATTCGCAATCCGTGCCATACTCAATATAGTTTATTCGAAAGCATTCAGGATCGTTGTTCTGCTGATCACTCTATATCTGTGCATCCAATACCACTGGCGATTTGAGATATGGATGAGTATGTTGCAATTCTGTATCTGCATAAACATCCCTGAATGGAAAAATGATTGTCAAAATAAATAGATAAAAATATGAAAAAATATGGGCTATATTGATATGAATAAATAGTTCTAAATAAATATTGTGCAATTTTATTTTAAAATCCATTAATTTAAATTTGTATATATAAAAAAATAAATACTGATTTTAGAAACAATTTAAAAATAATGATGATAGTGAATAAGAATATTATTGAAGAGATTCCAGATTGGGAAAAAATATCCACAATTTATCTGAGTTCATTAAAATTATGTTAAGGCAATTTAAGTGGAAAATAATATAGGCATATGGAATAGATTAACTTTTAGCAATATATATATATTGGAGATATTGATGGAACATATTTATTTTACTATGTTCTACATATATGAGAAGTGAGTCTATATTAAATGTCAATAATATTTTATAAAACATATGCATATTAATATATCTTTATTTAAATATGTCTATATAGTGTTATAATTTTATGCAAGTATATATATATACATATTACATTAAATTGTTGGAATTATATTTCTGAGTCCATATCTCGTTACTAGATTGTCCATGTCATTATTAATCCTTTGAGATTCCGAGTACTTTCCCAGCTCATCCCTTTATGAATTAGTCCAAAATATCATTAAACCAATTTACGTATTTAACTTCCACAATACACCACTTGGGGTCCATCATTGAATTATTGGGAACTACATTTAGAATATATATCCACACACACATATATATATAGATATATCTAGATATATATCTACATTATTATTATTTGATATAGTATAATCTATTTGAATCAATAAGCTTCGATCAAATTCCAAACTATTTGTTTTCAATGTTTTCAATGTTTTCAATGTTTTTCAATGTTAAAAATTCAGATAATTAAATTGTACTTTTGATCAATAAACAGAACGATATTGATTAAAAATAGAATAACCAAAATAAATATATTTAAAATCAAACAATCAAATAATCAATTTCCATAAAAAAAACATATTAATAATAATAAAAACTTAGGAGAGCTATAATTATAAAAATATTATATATATTTATCAATAGAAATAACAGAAAAAACAAAAAAATGAAACACCCTCAAATTGTGGCTGATTCGAACACTATGAAAAATTCTACCATTTCTGAAGATGCTGGACCTCAATCAAAGGAGTTCGAAGAACTTCCGAGCCAGGTTGCCGAGTCTAGTGGAAGTAAACAGAATTCTCCAAGAAAACCAAAGAAACTACAGAAAATCAAAATTGTCCACACAATGGTCATGTGTATCAACACTTCAAACGGGTACCAGATGATTCCTCACACCAAAATCATTAGCAAGCGACTTGGGAGAGAGGGAAAAGAGAGGTTAGTGGAAAAAGCCTTGGAACAGGCCCAAGTTCATCGCCAACAAATATTGGCCCAGGAATACTCTCATATGATGCAACCAGTGCACATCCCAGCCTGGCAGATGTTTGGCTACCCATCTCAGTGAAGGTGGTTTTCTCTCCAACTCTTTTAAGATGAAAATCGATCATTTTCATTCACTATTCAAAAAACAAGATGATCTAATTTCATTTTTTCCTTTTTTTATATATATATCACTAAAGTTTACAATACATAATTCCTAATTTTTTGTATTATTTTTTTAAATATCAAGTGTTATTTTCTTATTATTAAAAATATTCCTGATCAATCATCTATCTTGATGAACATTATTTTTGTGATAATTTGAGTGGTCTATGAAAAGTTGTGGTAAAGTAGGTTTCGAACCATCATCAATCAGACTAAATCGTACAGAAAATAGAGATCCTATATTTATTCCAAATAGTTAAAACCAAGACTCTTCGACAATTTCCAAATATCGGAAAAAATACCTTGTTTTTTTAAAATGAATAAAAATATATTTAATATAGTTTAATCAATTGAAATTAATAACGATGGAAAAAATAAATAACAATTAGTTTGTTATAAATTTTAAGTCTTTCAATATGTTTTTATTTTAACAATTAATTATATTAACAATTAGGGTTTAGTTCAGCATTGTTAATATTTTAATTATATAAATGTATACCTATTTAACGCATGCGAATATATATATATATAGCATATATAATTATTTTCTACACATTTTAAATGATCCTCGCAACTAACGTAAGATTTATATATATAAAGGCATTATATTTTTCTATCACTATTCATATTTTAAGAATCCGTCTTTAAAAACTTCTTAATTCTATTCTTATTTCTTTTTCTATCCTTTTTTACCGTACTTATTTGACTTGCTAGACTTCAATTCTTCCAGCCGCTTCCTTTTCCAATCTTCGATCTCCTTCTTCAAAATTGGCTGTTCAATCAGTTCTGCATTTTTTAGCGGCTTGCGATTGAACGGATCTCGCTCGTCGTTCAAAAGGTGTCGGTGGATGTACATCCTTTCGACCACATGGTTAGAGGTAGGAAGCAGAACAGGATCTTTCATAAGCTGTAAATATAAATAAAACAAAAATGAACAAAGTAAGAAGAGATTGTATTTTTATTACGCATGTCATGAGACTGCAGAGATATTTCTCTGGTATTTCACCATAAATCTCTTCGTCCTCTTCCTCTTTTTTAGCATTAGAAAGCTGGTTGATGAGCTGTTCGAACCTTTCCAACACGGTTTCATCAGTGCAATTCTCGTTCCCAGCCCTTTGCAAGGCCGTTGTGAAATACTCCTTCTTATAGTACCTATCATCCCTGATAATCTAGTTCACAAGGGTGTCTCCAATGTTGAGGTTAGTATATATTGTCAATGTGTCGGAAAGGACAAAGGCTTTGTCAAACTTGTATTTTGTTGTTATTTATCTGTTAGCCACGAATGAGGTTGGATCCACTAAAGTTTTTAAGATATTATTCACAAGTGGCACAACAAGAGTGATGAAGGCCTCCGAATGGAATGTCTCGGGACTCCAGCTGGAAAGGTCTCTTAGAAGCTTCAAGTTGCTGGTCGACTGTTGGAGGTTGGCCTGCATTGCCCCCGAGATCATCTCCTCGCTTCTCGTGTCCTCGGGAGTCATTGAGTTATTCTGTCTTTTCATTTCATACTCTTTGAGCTTATCATATTTCTCTGCAGTTTCATCGAAGCAATATGTCGTGTCAGTCATGACCATATTAATAAACCTCTCGAAGAACTAAGTCTTGCGAATCTCCTTGAGCTTCAATCTGTAAGACTCGTGCTTCCAAAGAGTGGTGAATATTTTGTTGCAGTAGTATCTATATTTGTATTTGGAGTAGAACTGATGACTGCTCCCAGTGAAGGCGATGTCGCTGTAGAACCTTACCAGACCGATAGTGATGTTTTGGAGTGCGATATCGTTGTTTCCCATAATTTGACCAATATTGCTTTTTGGTACCATCAGGAAATAAAACAGGAGTTCAACATAGTTCGCGCAGACATAAGGGTTCGAGCTGATCTCGAGCTCACTCAACAGAAGGCAGGTCATATTAAGGATGGAGTTGAGATGGTCGTCTCCGATTATCGACAGATAGTTTTCCTTCGTTCGAATATAAAAGTGGTGAAATTCGTACACATTGTTGAGCATGTGCTCAGGGATATAATTAAGAAGAGCGGATTTTTGATAACCTTCGATTTTATTGTTTTTGAAATTTAACATATTGATGTTAAGCCACATGGGCAAGAGGGTCAACTGCATCTCCAATAAATTAATGGAACATTTCATTTTGGTTTCATTCATAAGTGCGAGAAAGTACTGGAAATATTTGACTTTAAACTTGCGCAGTTCAGCTTCATACTTTGAGTACAGGGGATGTTTACGATCTATCTTCCGCATTTCGTTTTCAATTCTTTACTTGGTCTCGTTTACCTCATTGAAGTTATGCATGGTAGGGATGACTCCTACATGAAGCAATTCGATTGTTAGGAAGTAGAACTCAGTAATGGTTCCGAAGTCAATTTTTTCGTTAGCAGGATACGAGCCTTATATTTTTTTATTGTTGATTGGCTCGTATTGCGTGAGCTTAAACCTCTCGGAAAGTCTAAGGTAGTGGGGATTTATCGACTGGTACCTGTTTTGGGATTTGTCCAAGAACACTTTGCTGATGTCGAGCATGCATTCGTAAATATTAAGCATCATACCATCGTGCGAAATGTTTGTTGTCACTACCCCACTGAGACGAGTGCCTAACTTCGTTCGAGTGATGTTACCAACCACCACTCCATAAAGCCACTCGAACATCAATCTTTGGGTATCCTTTTTCAGCATAATCTTGAAGACTTCTTTGAGTCTACCCAGATACTCTGCCTCGATCTGATGGTAATTTTTGAGTTTGGCTTCAAACTACTTTCGGAATCTGATCTTTTCGAAGTCCTACAAAATTCTCCCTTCCAAGTTCATATTAGCCTTGATTTCTTGGTTATAAGAAGCCAATGATCCCATGAGTGAAGGTCTGGCGAACAAGCCCAAAGGCGATATCATATCTATCATATTGCCAGTGACGAACTTTAGTCCTTTTTTTTCGGGTAAAAAGGGAGTTCTTGTTAAATTGATAAACTTCTGCTTAAAGCTATCCACTGACAGCAGTGATACAAGTGTAGTAATGTAAAAGAAACACTTGCTGTCCAGCACGGTCTGAAACCTCTGCCGAGCCAGCATTACCTCAATGAAATTCTCCAGGAATGTGTTGCCTTTATCCTCCTCTTCGATGCGGGGGTACACTGCTTGGAATATATCCAAGTCGAAGCCTTTCAGTTCAAAAAACGTCATCATTCTCATCGCGACTGCAAGCATTTTATCTGGACACTTTTCAGCCTCTGTATCCAGGATCTGCTGTTCAGAAAATATTTACGTATCAAGAAAAGCCATGTATACAAAGTTTCGCAGAATCTACAAAATTGAACAGTGAATAAACCATTTATATTTTTTGAATGAGAGATAAAAGTACATCGATTGAATATTTGATAAAACTTTGAGTCTATGAACTTTGGTTCCAAGGTTTCTCTATCTGGTAATTGCATCTTCCTAAGCTGTCAGAAAGGTAAGCCATGATGTCAGTTTTTCTAAAGGTTAAATGATCTGATAATTTGGTATAAAATGTACGGAATTTGCAGTCTATCCATGAGAAGCGAGTCAAAGTAAGTAGGGTTCAATACAAGTGAAGCATTGGCTATATTGTTTTTGAAATTGAAATATATATTGAATGTATAGTGTAAATGAAATATTCTTTGTTACGTCCAAGAGAGGATACTTATTTGGGAAACTGCTTCAGCTAGACCAAATCGCCGGTCTGATTAGGGTTGACTTTTACAAGAAAGATATCCTTGATAAGAAACTGCTACTCTTCAACGAGGTTCATAAAATGTAAATCTATATAACTAAAGTAATATAGTCTATAATATAATTATTTTTCAATTATTTTTTGAGATAGATACCCAAAAACTAAAGAGTATCTGGCCAAAATTCTGTTTAATATTATAATATCATTATAGTTATCAAGAAACAGCACAAATTACAAAAAAATTATTAATTCAATTTTATCTTAATTGGAGAAGCTTACATCATACTTGGAGACTCTCCAGGAACTCAAGAAGATAGAATGGTCTGCAGAATTATAAAATTGTTTGAATTTTTAAAATGTTGATATTAAACTATATCTATATATCTCTCTATTATTTTCTTAAATCAAATCTTTAAATAATATATATATTTTTTATCCTTAAAGAGCCTTTCATGCTTTTTTTTATCATTAACTCACTTCTTTTCTTTCTTGCCTCTGAACAAGGCGATCAGAGAAATGCCCTTGACTGCGATAACCTTGAATCGGATGCCTGGAATATCTCCCTTTGACTTGCCCTTTTTACCGAACCCAGCCACCAGCACCTCGTCGTTCTCGTTGAGGTAGTTGAGGCAACCGTCCCAGGGGACAAAAGCTGCCACTTTCTTT
>JAHDVE020011560.1:0-26773 GCA_022606495.2 Halesus radiatus | reverse complement strand
ATGTTTACGAGAGATGGAAAGACTGATAGGGATATTGAAAGAAGGGTGAATGCAGGAAACAGGGGGACTGAACGTGGTTGGCGCTAACAAAAATCTATCTAAGGAAGCGAAGTTAGCAGTCCACAATGGAGTGCTGATACCAACCCTAATGTATGGCAGTGAGGTGTGGAATTAGCAGAGGAAGGATGAAAGTAAACAGAATGCCGTAGAAATGAGATCTCTGAGGCGAATGTGTTATAAAATCATGTATGACTGTGTGAAAAATATTGAAATTCGTAAAGAATGCAAGCTGCAGTAAGCGTAATGAGAAGGATTATTAAAGGGACACTTCGATGGTTTGGGCATGTAGAACGATTGAACTAAGAAAGGAGTGTAAGAAGAATATATGACGCAAATGTGAATGGAAGAAGCCGGCGACGCCCGAGGAAGACATGGCATGATCAAGTGAATCAAATACTTGATTCGGGCCATGTCGGAAATCGGAATAATAGAAGAGAATGTATGAGACGATCTATGAATGTGAATGAAGCAAGAATTGTATGCCGAGTTGTTTGGTGGTCCGTCCTCTCTGCCAAACCCGGCGGTGAAACGGCGTGCTGGTTAGTTAGTTAATTTTAGATTGTAAAAAATTCTTCATGAAATACGTACTGTAATTTCAAGTAAAATACTATTCATACATTTTGGTATGCATTTCATAAAATTTGAAAGAATAGAGTTAGAGGATTTTCGTGATCATAAATATTGCTTGCGTTAGCAGCCTGCAGTGACGTTTATCACCCTTTTCGGGTGATCTTCGTTAGCATGTGTGATGCACCTTAAACTATGTGATATAGAGACAAAAACTACTTTAAACACTGAAGTTTCTCCGGAATTTTGACTTAAAATTATTTTATATTTGTATATAATAATAATAATATCAAAAAATATTTCACTTGCGGTAGTTATTGTTCACTGAATGACTGGTCTATAGGTGTCTTTTGCAGGGGGAAATCTTTTCTAGCAATCATCTAAATAGCATAACGTCTTAAACTTTACGGATGAATCATCTTTGAAAAGAACTGGAATCGCCCTCCTGGACTTAAAAGTAAAATAAAAACATAATTTTTTTTACCATCTGTCTCCTCAATTCCTTTGGAATATTCCAAACACTCCTTCTTTATATCCGGCAGATCTATGTCTACTTCTGTATCCGGCACTTCATCTCCGTCTTGTCCTTCAGTCCCTGGCTCCATCTTGACGGTGACACTATCTGGGTTAAGGGGGTCCATGGCTATGCTGTGCGAGCGTGCAAGTAATTCTTATTTACGGATTTCACCTGCAAAGAAATTAAGCCAGCAACAAATCTTTTAATTTAAATGACCTCTGAATATCCCAAAAACTCGTTTAGTACTATGCTATCTACGCTTTGGGCGGGCTGTTTCAAAGAATTTTCAAGGTTTCATCAAAACTTCAAACTAAGTAAGCCAGTTCTGTTATTATTGCATTAAAAGCAAGTTGCTTCATAGTGATTAAATAATAGCCGAATTTAAATAGAACTTTTACAAAATTTGTATATTAACTTTGAAATTTTGGTGAGTCCTTCAAGCTTCTCGAAACAACCCTCACTTACAGTCCTCCAAGAAAGTCCAAAAGAATTGAAGGGGCCGTAATAGTTTCAATGGTTTTAAACAATAGCTGATAATGGTGATTTCGCTTTAACCATGTTATCCGTTATGTTGTAAGCAATGTTGAACTATACTCGTATGTGCTCGATATTATCATTATTATTTACTTATTATTACCTACTTATTAGTACTTATTACTATTTACTTATAATTTATTTATTTTTACATACATATTTCTATTTACATAGTACTATTTGCATATTTTTATTTACATATTACTATTTAATTATTATTACTATTTACCTATTTTTACTTTTATTTACATATTATGATTTACCTATTTTTATTTTTATAATTATGTACTTATTACTATTTATATAATTTTATTCACATAATTTTATTTACTTATCAATATTTACTTAATATTTAATGTGTATTATAAGATGCTTATTACTATTTACTGATCATTATTAACTTACTATTATTATTTAATTATTATTATCTGATCTTTATTATTTATTTTTTATTATCTACCTTATTAATATTTAATAAATAAAAAAATTATGCATTATTGTTTGCTTATTGAAATTTACGGATTATTATTAAATTGTAAAGCCGCTCATCTCAACACAGGATTGTCCTAGCGAGATGGTTGGCGAATGTTTTTGTTTTCATAATTAAATTTAAGAAAAGATAAATAAATAAAATATAAACATAGAACTGACGTTCAAGATTGGTATCGATTTCGAATTGTTTCAATAATGACAATTTATATTGGAATTAGCTGAGGAGACGCTAATAGAAACCTTTATTCGAATAAAGGCTATTGCAACAGACCCTATGCTTAAATTACAACACATAAACGTATTACATTGAATATAAAATAATAATACAAGTGACATACCGCGCAGTAGCTGGTGACGCACGGGCCTTGGTAGTCGCCATTTTTGCCATAGACAAAGGCAAACGGGAACGAATAATACATAAACTAATGAGAGTACCTACTTTTTTTCAGATATTTATTATACATAATAAGAACATTGTAATAATAGTGTATATTTAAGATTTAAGTATGATATGACGGTTAGTCGGGCAGTAGGTATTATTCTAGGAATAACGCAAAAAGGGAGGAACAGAAATGCGATCTTAGGTAGTTACAAGTAATTTATTTTGATAGTCGTGGGGTTAGTCTTAAAACTAGAGTTAATCTTAATTAGACATAATTAATTTAATAAAACTCGATACACAATTACTTAATTCTACTGTTAAATTCTTTGTACTTAAAATTAGAGGTTCACTGGTTTAGGTAATTACTTAATTCTACTGTTAAAGTCTTTGTACTTAAAATTAGAGGTTCACTGGCTTAGGCAATGTCGGAGGAATTATCATTAGAGTCAGGCACTTCCCTTTTTGGTGATTGATGGATGTCCAGGGTCCAGTGGCTGCGTTGTATGTAGAGTCCTCGCGTTCGCACTACGTATTCGTGTACCTCCGGATCGGGAGTAGGTGCAACGCGGCAATAATCAGAGGCCTGGGCGGTCTCCGATGTTGATCTCCGAAGGGCGAAGATCAGTTAATTCCTTCTGGGATGGAAGCGTAGAATTCGTAGAGCGTAGAGGACCTGGGCGGCCTCTCCAAGGAGCGAGAATAGGAACCTTCCTGGGTGGAAGGTTTCACTTGGCTGTGTGTCCTGGGCGGACTACTGCAACCGACTCTCCGTCCTGGGCGGACTCTTGCAAAATGACTCGTGCTTCCTCAGCGGAAGACTACACGCGACTCCTGCTTCCTCGGTGGAAGCTTTTACTCGACTCTCCGTCCTGGGCGGACTCTGGCAATCGACTGTCTCCTAGAGCCCACTGTCCTTCTGTCTACTGTCTACCTGTAGGTATTATCTTTTATTGACGTCCCATAAAATCACAAAGGAATTGCGGAATTTCCCAAAATAGCAGTTAATATTATATTATTTTAGTTACGATTTTTCTAACAATAGGCTCGGCTAGCCTTTGTACTAAATTTATTTTATGGCCGGTCTAATCTGGGAATTCCTATTATTTAAAATGCACCTTTTGAAGTCAATTATTTTAGGTGATTACAAAAGGCTATATCAAGTACAAAAAATGTTTTTTTTAATTTAAATAATCCTTTTGGTTTATTTAAAAAAAAAATTAATACGTCCCTGATTGAGAAATTCTAGTGTTTAGAGATAGAGTATTAATATTTATTGGGACCCCTTTAATATCTCCAACAATACTACCATGAACTTGACGTTCTGGTGTCTGGTTATTCGATAATTTAAAAAAAAATGAATTTTTTAGAAATAAAATATATATGTACATAATGTACGTAATTAAACATCTATATATTTTCCATGTGAGCTTATAATATGCACCTAAAATCCGTTTCTTTTAAAGTGATTTTAACTTCTTTTTTTTAAAATTCATAATTTTTTTCATCATCTTTTATATCTTTGGGAAGTTTGTTAAAATATTTTATTTCAGATTCACTTATTCACTTAATTAGATTCACTTATTCACTTGATTAGATTCACTTATTCCCTCTTTTTTCTTATTGGTTCGTAGCACGCTCTTTGCAACCAACGGCATCTAATGGCAACCAATGGGATCATTTTTATGAAATTCATCACTCGAAAGAATTCCATTAACAGTATTGGCGTTAATAATTGTGTTGCTAATGTGTTTGAATGCACGGAGAAGTTTTAAAATAAATGATCGATTCTCTTTTCCCGCTAGATTTACTAAAGAAGATTGGAAGAGTATATTTATAACTAATGACGCCGAGCGACAACTACCCAAATTTGGTTCAATCATACAAAATTCTCCCGGTTATAAATTTTACAAATAAATACTACAAATCATAAATCCTGAAAATAGGGGACAAACAGTGAAATATAGGTGGATTCATTGACTTTAAAGCAGAAAAAGCTCTTGTTCCAACATATTCTGAGATACGATTTTTAGAAAATTAAGTCTACGAGGTGAGTAAACTGATACCTATTCGTTTTCTGAGTTTTTTTTTCGGTTTTGTGTTTCATTTAAGATTGGTTAATATTATCTTCTTTTTTTTTTTTTCTTTTAACTTAGATTTATTTTTATTAACTCCACACCTTAGGAGAAATTATTTCCATCGGGGCCAGTGTTATCTTTGGGGATGCTGTGTGGAAGGCATAAAACAGGATGGATATTACATTACAAGAAATCGTAAAGTAATAAATTGTTTAATTCTTATTTGAAGGCGACATATGCTTTACGTTATTTAAAGAGTGGAAGATACTCTCAGTATCGCCCTGGTGAAAGACCACCATTCAGAATTGAAACGTTGCTCGAAATGGCTTTTAGCCGTGTTTGGTGACCAGATCTGAATAGCCAGGTATTTCCCCACCTCGCCCTTCCCCTTCTCCTTCCCATCACCAATACCTTCAGCCTCACAACATTCCCCAATTTGGAATGCCATAGTCTCACTGGCTCCAGACGGTTGGGAGCAGTTGGGACTCTTGTGAGAAAAAAAAATTAAAAAAAGATAATGTACTTTATTTGGATATAAAATCAATATAAGAAAATGGGGAACAAAATCAAAGAGATAAAAACTAAAGGAGATGTAAAACTAAACCAGGTCTCAGAAGAGAACCCAACTAAGAACAGGTCTCACCTAGAGAGGTAGGTAATGTAAACCATACAATATTATAATTAGGTAACATATATTATACCTATATTTAAACATGCCGTAATGTATGAAACTGTGTAACGTTTTTCCAATAAACGTCGATTTATCGACACTGAAACTGTATTTTAAAAAAATATTTTTATTGAAATAAATTACGAAAACGTCATGATACCGTTTACAAAACACATACTTAAATACAACAATAATATTCTAATTTCTTCGCATACAGAAAATCTGTAAGAGCTCTTGGAAATTAATAAAAAATTAGATAAACCTAACTTAGATTTAATAACAACGAACAACATATATTCGCCACTATGAGATGTGTTTTATTTACTGTTTACTGAACATCACTTTGTGATGATGTTTTTTTAATTAAAGTTTATAAAATCACTCAGCGCACGACATGTTATTGGGGATGTAATCAATTCATTTTCGATTCATTGGATAATGCTAAAAATGTGCAGGCATATTTATTGACCTCATAAATACACTACAAACATTTTTTGCGTTCCCTTGGTATAGATAACACAATACCAAGACACTCTTGAGAGAAACATTAAAAACAACTTAATAGTGGAAATTTGAATCTGTAAAACTGAACCGGAATGAGAAATGGGAATATACAATAGTATCGTAAAGTAACCACATGTTATTCTGGTTGTCAGTAAAAAATAAAAAACAACCATCATCGGGAAGCGGTTATAAAAACAACAGTGTTATTATGAATGTTGAGGTATTTCAACCGACAACACTTGCTGCAATAAGAAGCCGAGATGTGCCAGAACTATGAAAGGAAAGCCGCGGGGATACAACCACCGAGATTACACGTACAAGACTACAAGTGACATCGCCGATTGAGGTGTATATGTCCATCGCGTTAATGTATAAAATAAAATAAAACCACGTCCGAAAATGACGAGGTTTTTGGAATTTAAACTTATAAGCTTTGGATAAAATCGCCTTACAAGAATGGTTGTTTTTTAGTATGAACGAGCATGTGTGTTTTTAAATATCTTTTTTGAGTACTTGAATAGTTGCACTTAGAACATGAGAAAGGTTTTTCTCCAGTGTGAACGCGTAAATGATTTTGAAGGTATGAATTTCTCGAACACGAAAAGCTGCAAGAGGAACACGAGAAAGATTTTTTTCCCCTGTGAGTAAGCATGTGAGTTATCAAAGTTTTCTTTCTGGAAGAGGAATACTCGCAGTTGGAACACGAGAAGGACTTGGGTGCACTGTGAATAAGGTTGTGTCTTTTTAAATTTCCCTTTGTTGCACACAAATAACTGCATTCGGAACACGAAAAACGTTTTTCTCCGCTGTGAGTCAGCATGTGTGTCGTTAAAAACTCTTTTCGAGAACATACATAACTGCATAAAGAGCATGAGAAAGGTTTTTCTCCAGTATGGGTGCGCAAGTGTACTGCTAACGCTAATTTTCGTGAGCTAGCGTAATTACATTGGGAACATGAGAACGGTTTTTCTCCAGTGTGGGTGCGCAAATGCACGGTTAACCTTGACTTGCGAGAGCAGGAGTATTTACAATGTGAACATGAGAATGGTTTTTCCACGGGATGAGTCTTCCGGTCAGCTACTATGTCTGAAAAAAGATAGCGGATTAATAAGAATCTCTCATTATATCATAATAAATAAATATTTTGGAAAAAACTATTTGTTGAAACAAAAACATGCTTTCACCTGCTTTCTGGATTATTCTTTGAGATTGCTTTAAGCATTCTTTTTTAATATCTCGTACATCTAAGTCTGTGACCGTACAAGGAATTCCCCCTTTATCCTCTTCTCGGGGTTCTACCTTGATGGTAATAGCCTCCACTTTAATACTTCCTGGAATAACAAAGCAACAATAATTTTTCTGTTTGCAGAGATAAACCAAGTATCATACGGTCGGCCTTTTCTGAGAGATCACTAGAAAGATACGAAAATAGTGAGAGATATTAGAGAGTAACAATATAAAAGCGAGAAATAGGAAAAGAAACCATAAGATAAACATACAACTTAAGTCTTTCTTCATCTCCAAAAAACTCACATTAGCTGGTTAATCAAGGGGTTCAGCGGTTTCAACTATTTGAGGGCTGTTTGATAAAAAAAGGTCAAAGTTTCATAAGTAATTGAATCCACTGTTAGCCAAAGACAAACATTTCGGCCTAACAATACATTTCAATTTTGGAAGCGAGTTTAGTTACTGCCGCCTCGACAACCATTCATTGAATAGCTAGCACCTCTGCCGTAGGTCACTCCAAGTGGTTCACTAAGTTTGGGGACTTAGTAAGGTTTGTTTAGGTCCTGGTGGCGGATGCGTCTGCCCACCAACTGCGTCTTGGGCTGTATCGAGAGAGGTCGGTTGAGGAAGAGCCCTTGACCTCTCCAGCCGTACTCTCACGACCAATCGCCTTGCACCGCGATGGGAGGGATGGATTCATACGCTCGTTACTCTTGGGAACACGGACCCCCAGATATTCATCACCCCTCATATCTATTTCCTTCCCAGAACTTCTCCATATTTTCCATAAAAAGACCCTCCATACAGAAAATTATTGGACAACTAAGAGAATAATGTTCTGAACTTTAAATCTTCCCTAATAAATAAAGTGACATTATGGAAGAGGTATGTCGACGATATTCTATGTATATGGACAGGTACGGAGCGCCAACTTAACTCCTTCCTCCTACTAATAAACTCCTTCCATAAGCAAATTAAATTCACGGTGAAAATAGAAATCAACACTACTTTTTTTAGACCTTATGTGATCAGTTATAAACAAAAAAATTGATTTTATTATTTACCGTAAACCCATTATTACCGTAAAACATTCCACTCGATGATCCACCGGTTGGTTATGGTCCCGTTATCAAATGCTAACTTTTCGCTAGAATTATCCATAATTAAACGAATCGCAATAAATAACGGTTATCATGAAAACTTAGTCAATAACATCCTTATTTAAAAAAATCTTGTCAAAGAAGTCAATAATTTTTCCCAACAAAGCGTTAAAAACCTTCCATCAGACATCAAACCAGCATTCTACACAGATTATAGTATAGGTAATTTTTTAATTAATGATAAAGATAAAGAAGACAGTTTAGGCCAATCGGGCAATTATTCACTTCAATGCAACGATTGCCCGGCGTTTTATGTAGGCAAAACGCCGGGTCGTGTTAAAATCCGGGTAAAAGAACATTTAAGATTACTGAATAATAATGGGTTCTCAGAATATGCCAAGCACCTCTTATAAACAGACCACACATTCAATACAAATACAGGCAATAGTTTACTGCATAAAAATGGAATAGTCATTCGACTAGATAACTTAGAAGCATTAAAAATAAGGAAAGCCAAAAACACCAATAATCGACTCATTAATAATCAAATAAATTTAAATAAAAATCCAATTCTTAAATTATTCCCAATAAACAAAGTACACGCCCTTTCCGGTCAGGTACCTGCTGATCTCCCACCCTTGGCCCTTCACTCGCCTGTTTTTATCAATCTAGAACACATGTGTATCTTAGTTCATAGTTTAGTAATAATACTGCCTTGAAGAAGCTACAGTAGTGGCGAAACCCGGTCGGCTAAAGTATATAAAAAATAAAAGTGATGTAAACAAAGTTATTGTTTTTTTTTTTTTTTATTATATACCCTTTTGGAGTAAATAAAAAAAAGAGTAGTGCCACTAGCCAAAAACCGATCCGGATGCGTCTATCAAAGACAATGGCATTTGCGACTCTCCACTCGGACAGGTCACATCTCTTCACCTTTTACCTTTTTTGCGAATCGTTTATTCATTTTTCATAATTGATAAATATAATTTATGGCGTATTTACACTATCTTCTGAATTAGCGTAAGCCCAATTATTACATGGAGATATATAAATATAGTCTACATTCCTTGCAAAATCAGTGCAAAATATTGAAATAGGAAGAGGGTGAGGCGGCTGTTGATCTCGCCCGGGTCCTTCCGATCGCGAATGAACTCAACGTACAGAGTCGCAGCACAATCAATTCGCATTGAAACATTGTTTGTCCTGTGGTTCTCAGCCTGGTGCTCGGTGACTTTAATTTTAGGTTTTCGTGCTCCCGAGGTACTACTGCGGCGCTACGGGACAAGTGCACTCTTTCAGAGCAATACTTCTCCCCCATTTCATCTGAAGCCTTTGAGCAGACCTAGCCGATAAATACTATCCTGAATGACCTGAGATTATTAAACATTGTTTGTCCTGTGGTTCTCAGCCTGGTGCTCGGTGACTTTAATTTTAGGTGTTCGTGCTCCCGAGGTATTGCGGCGCTACGGGACAAGTGCACTCTTTTTTAGAGTTTTTTTTTTTAGAGTTTTTTAACATTATAAAATCCAATTTAGATAATATTGATTATGATAAAACAGACGAAATGTTACACCATTCCTTTTTCTATCTTTTCCAGAACGACATGTCCAGTCATGAAGACATTTTGCAGTTATCATTGGAGATCCATACCCGGCGAGCGCTTGTAATCGACTGAAGCCCGTGTTATCTCTATGTTGCCGATGGGCTTCGTGTTGGTTGCCCGTATTTCGAACGCTGCTGTTTACTCAATTTGTACATATCTATAAATTACTACAGGTATTACACAAACTCCAAAACATAAGCTCTATACTACAAAGCTCCAAATAAATAAAAGATGGCATAAGGAGACGTTGAAAATTTCCAACCGCGAAATACCTGTATTAAACATTCAAAAATTTGGAATACGAAATGCCACTTACTGGCTATCTGAACACTCTTGGAATGCTGCAAGCATTCCTTCTTTATGACTGGGAATTCTGCATGTATGGAAGAATACTTCATTTCTCCAGCGCTTTCTTCCTGGGACCCTGGTTCCGTCTTGATGGAAACATTCTCTGGGTTTGAAAAATCCATGACACTGCTGTGATCGCGATCTTTTATGCGATGGTGATTAGTCCCAGCTTAAATAAATGACACCTGCAACAGAACATTAATTTATCTCATCGAAAATAATATTAGCAAATCTCAAATGAAACATAAAGCAGGAAAGGCACATAGAAAATTTAAAAAAAAAGCCTTTCCATCAAATTAAAAGGAGACAGAGTGGAAAACATTTCAAATAACTGCAAAACGTGACGAATATTCAAATATAAACCAGGAACCTACATTTTTATCACTAGAAACAATATGTAGAGTAAGCAATAGACAAACATTCCCGGGTTACAATAAACTGACAATATTTTAAAATCTCCTACTACCATCGCAGTAAGTGGAAGATGTTGCATAACATCAAAACACAAAATCCTAAGTGTGTGTTGTTTGTGTTAACTCTATTTCCTCCAACTATAATAGTACGCAAACATTATGTTTCATGTATAGATACAATGTACTTCAATAATTATTTGTGTATTCCAGAAAACGTGCAAATGAGTTAATTTTAATAGACTGACGTGCAACGGTGTCAATTTCAATAGGTTTCAATTAAAAGAAAAGGTTTTAATTCAATATTCAGAGCAGCTCGGCGATAAGATTGTTAAGAAACTGGCGAACTTTCCACTTGACAGTCCGGCGCCCTCGAATGTTAGTTTTTTCCATAGACAACTAACAGCCTTGAAATAGACCGCAAACTATTACAAATTCCTACTTCGTTAAAAAAAATTCGACACAAATGGTTTGCCAAATATTGACATAAGCTACCGCATCTAAAGGTTCGACCATCCTGTTGTTCTTCCCAAAGTTGGTACGCTTGACTTCAGGAAAGGACGACCAGATGGTCAAACCTTTTGACGCGGTGACTTAAGAAAGTATTTGGCAAACCAGTCGTGGGGAATGGTTTTAATGAGGGATCGAGTAACGTTACGGGGTATTTATGAACAACAGAAATGGATAATTTTGTTTGTGGCGATGGTGATATAGCCTTTTGTAATCACATAAAATAATTGACCGAATTCACCGAAATATTTAGATTTAAAATGTGCATTTTAAATAATAGGAATTCCCAGATTAGACCGGCCATAAAATGAATTTAGTACAAAGGCTAGCCGAACCTATTGTTAGAAAAATCGTAACTAAAATAATATAATCTTAACTGCTATTTTGGGAAATTCCGCAATTCCTTTGTGATTTTATGGGACGGCAATAATCCCCTCAAAGGAATTGAGCCGCTGATGGAACGACCGCTGAACAATACAGGTAGACAGGTAGACAGAAGGACAGTGGGCTCTAGGAGACAGTCGATTGCCAGGACGGAGAGTCGAGTGAAAGCTTCCACCAAGGAAGCACGAGTGAGGTGCAGTCTTCCACCGAGGAAGCAAGAGTCCGCCCAGGACGGAGAGTCGGTTGCAGTAGTCCGACCAGGGACACACAGCCAAGTGAAAACCTTCCGCCCAGGAAGGTTCCTATTCTCGCTCCCTGGAGAGGCCGCCCAGGTCCTCTACGCTCTACGAATTCTACGCTTCCATCCCAGAAGGAAGTAACTGATCTTCGCCCTTCGGAGATCAACATCGGAGACCGCCCAGGCCTCTGATTATCGCCGCGTTGCACCTACTCCCGATCCGGAGGTACACGAATACGTAGTGCGAACGCGAGGACTCTACATACAACGCAGCCACTGGACCCTGGACATCCATCACCAAAAAGGAAAGTGCCTGACTCTAATCATAATTCCTCCCACAACATAAGCCAGTGAACCTCTAATTTTAAGTACAAAGACTTTAACAGTAGAATTAAGTAATTGTATCTAGTTTTATTAAATTTATTATGTCTAATTAAGTTTTACTCTAGTTTTAAGACTAAACCCACGACTATCAAAATAAATTACTTGTAACTACCTAAGATCGCATTTCTATTCCTCCCTTTTTGCGTTATTCCTAGAATAATACCTACTGCCCAACGCACCGTCATATCAATGGTAGCTAATTTAACTTTTGAAATGCCGCGCTCCCGCGGCCGAATATGTCTGTAGTATTAGTCAATTTTCGTTATTACTTATTTGTTTTTAGCAAAATAATGTTTTTGTAAGTTGTATTGTCTCACGGAAATCATAATAACAGAAGATTCTGTATGATACGACGTATGAATGTGAATGAACCAAGGAGTGTGTGCAAAGAGTTTTGTTTCGGTCTATTGTATTTTCTAACCCATGCGGAAAAATAGCTTGATTTTTGTTAGTTTTACATTTTAAGTGTGTGCGTTTTCTTTGAACATAAGAAGAATGCTAAAGCTTAGGCGCTAGTGTTTTATGTTACTACTTTTATTTATGTTTGTGAATCGATCTAAAATAAAACCTTTAGTGCCACACTCGCCACTTCAAATAGACAAAAAGAGAAAAATCTGTAAAAGGCCAAATGGGAGAACAGTTTTGTTTTTTTATTTGGCAAAACATGGAGTTTTAATACAATAAACGTTTTTACAGGTTAAGTTGTTACTTTGTTGCATTAACCACTGAAATTACCTCTATATAATGATATAAATAATGAAATGCTTGTAAATGATAAGATAAATAAAAAGATTTTGGAAGTGAAATTAAAAAAGAACGTAATAAAATAAATGGTCCCGATTCTCAGAAACACTAAATAAAACAAATTAAAAAGATGTACATTAATAACGTAAAACCCAGTGACTAAATAAAAATGAGCATGTAGAGCTAATGAACGAAGAAAGGAGTGTAAGGAGAATATATGACACGAATGCGAAGGAAAGAAGAAGCACGGGACGCCCGAGGAAGACATGGCACGATCAAATGAATCAAATACTTTATTCGGGCCATGTTAGAAGTCGGAATAATAGAAGAGAATGTATGAGACGATGTATGACTATGAATGATTCAAGAAGTGTATGCCAAGATCGAGTTGTTTGGCGGTCCGTCCTCTCTGCCTACCCATGCGGGGAAACTGCGTGATGGTTAGTGAGTTAAATAAATAAATAAAACTTTTTACATTTAACAATTAAAAATAATATCACATAGAGAAGGGGTAGGGAGTTAGTCTCCTTGCCTTAAAAAAAATCTGATACGAATTTGCTGAATTGTCCCGAGGATCAATTGAAAACATCAGCGTCTGGGTGAATTTTATACATGTTCTTCTGAAAAATTAGTGTTTTGTGTAGTTATTTTTTTTAGTGTGACTAACTAACTAACTAACCATCACGCCGTTTCCCCGCAGGGGTAGGCAGAGAGGACGGACCGCCAAACAACTCGATCTTGGCATACACTTCTTGCTTCATTCACATTCATACAACGCCTCATACATTCTCTTCTGTTATTCCGACTTCTGACATGGCCCGACTCCAGTATTTGATTCACTTGATCGTGCCATGTCTTCCTCGGGCGTCCCCGGCTCTTCTTCCATTCACATTCGCGTCATATATTCTCCTTACACTCCTTTCTTCGTTCATTCGCTCTACATGCCCAAACCATCTAAGCGTCCCTTTCTTAATCTTGCTCACTACGCTTACATCAGCCTTGCATTCTTTACGATTCTCAACATTTTTCACTCGATCATACATGGTTTTACCACACATTCGTCTCAGAGATCTCATTTCTACAGCATTCAGTCTACTTTCATCCTTCCTCTGCCAGTTCCATGCCTCACTGCCATACATCAAGGTTGGTATCAGCACTCCATTGTGGACTGCTAGCTTCGCTTCCTTGGACAACTTTTTGTTTGCGCCAACCGCGTTCAGTCCTCCGTTAATGGAGTTTCCTGCATTCACCCTTCTTTCAATATCCCTATCAGCCTTTCCATCTCTCGTAAACATACTTCCCAAATACACAAACTCATCAACCTGCTCCAAGTATTCATCATTCACAACTATATTGCATACTGTTTTCGTACTCTCTTTCAAACACCATGACTTTGGACTTATTTACATTCATCATTAGCTCATTCATCATACATACTTCGTTCATCCTAGATACGAGGGACTGTAGATCTTCCATACTGTTAGCAATCAGCACTGCATCATCAGCATACAACAGACAACATACTTGCAGACTACTCATTTTCGCGCCCAGGCCCACCTCTTTCAATTCTTGCATACAATTATCCATGTATAGATTGAATAACACGGTGACATTACGCAGCCTTGCTTAACACCTTTTGTGATGTCAAACCACCCCGTAAAATCACCGTTTGCCACATGCAACGCTTCCCTCGTACAGCGATGCGATTGCCTGTATAAGATTTGTATTCACACCATACTTAGACAACACCTTCCATAACGTTTTTCTGTCAACTCTGTCGTATGCTTTTTGTAGATCTACAAAAGCACAGAAAAGTTTCTGTTTTTTTTGCCAGAAACTTCTCTGTGAGCATACGCAACGAGAAAATCTGATCCATGCACCCCTTCCACTCATAAATGCGCCTTGCACATCCCATATTTTATCCTTTGTTTTCATTTGTACCCTTTCAATCAATATCCTACCATACAGCTTACCAACTGAACTTAGCAGGCTAATAGCCCTGTGATTTCCACATTCTAGTGTGGGATGTAGTTTAGTGCTGGAAAGTGGAAATTAATGTTTTCTAGAACGCTAATTATTCTCACCAATGTTGTTAAAGGTTTTGTAAATAAATGTTTGTTCGAATATGTTTCTTCTATCTTTTCTAGTGGTGATAAGTTATGGAATGCTACTGATTTTTTTTAGGGTGTTCGGTGGGACTTGAAATCTAAGTGTTTGAAAGCCTTTTTTGAATTCTTTCTAACCTTTCGACGTTTATTTTATACTGCGGATTCTAAAAGATTGATCCAAATCTAATAATGAGTCAACAAATGAAACTTATGGTAATTTAATTACATGTCACTGTGGTGATTTAAATGATTTGGACACTTTTATGATAAAACTTAGAAGTTTCTAGGCCCTGTCACAGATAAAATTTGTTCGTTATTATTGCTAAATCCCTTACTTCGCTACATCTTTTCAGTTCTACGCCATCGATTTTATATGGAAATATTGTGATGTAAATGCTTCTGGTGAAATATATTGTGTAGCATTTTTCCAAGTTATAGACCATTTTTCCATGTTATAGATATATATGACGGCCTCCATGGTCGAGGGATAAGGCTCTCGATTACGAATCCGGAGGTTGCGGGTTCAAATCCCGGCGTGCGCAAGCAAATTTTATTTAATTAATTTGTGCTGTTTCACAAATAATTAAATTAAAAATAATATATTGTGTATTTGCGCACGTTCCAGGGTGGAAGCAGTATCGCCCTTGTGAAAGACCACCATTCAGAATTGAAACGTTGCTTGAAATGGCTTTTAGCCGTGTTTGGTTACCAGATCTGAATATCCAGGTATTTACACACCTTCCTCTTCCCCTTCTCCTTCCCCTCCTAAATACCTTCAGCCTCACAACATTCCCCAATTAGTAATGGCATAGTCTCACTGGCTTCAGACGGTTGAATGCAGTTGGGACTCTTGTGCGGTATTCATATAAAAAAAGACGCTCTTACAAGATCATTTTTTTCGTTCAGTTTTCGTGAGAATTTTCCATAGAAAAAGACAAATCACGTCCAATCTGGATGAAAAAAGGTATCGTCTAATTACGACTTTAAGGACAATCGCACGATAGAATCCAAGTCTATTAATATCCTCCTACAATTCAAGGCTGTCATTAATATTTGGGGTTTTTTTGTCAATTGTAGAATCATCAGCAAAAATCAGGAATTTGTACATGTGATTTGATCCATCTAAGAAGGTCCCCATCAATCCCGATTACCAACTTCTTCACAAGTAGTTCAATATTAATTTTTAATTTTATCAAAGGTTTTTGAGAAATTCGCATAGAGGGAGTCTATTTGATTTTTACTCCCCTTAGAGTTTGAAACAAAATCTGTGTATTCGAGGACGTTTGTGTCGACAGACCGTTTTCTTAAAAAGCGGTGTTGATTTTTTAATATAATTGGTTGTACAGCTGGAAAAGGTTGATCAGGGACTATGTTTTCCATGATCTTTCTGATAATTGGGAAATCGGAGAAGGCTTGCAGTTGGTGATGATATTTTTGTCCGCGCTTTTGTGGATTAGTATAATGAGTGCCTGATTCCAAACGTTGGGGAAGTTGCCGTCGTCGAATACCCCCGTGACAAACATATTGAAAACAATAAACACGTTTATACCTCCAAGATCCCAAATAGGCCCTTTCTCCGTATTCAAATCCACTGCGATCACCTCCGAATTGTATAATAATATGTTTTTTATAGATTGATAAACTAAAAATTTTTTAAGACAAGATTTTTGTGCATAGCGCAAAGGGTAACAATTATTTTTATAAACAATAATTATTAGCCTGAAACACTCATCCAAATTGAAAAAAACTTTCCGAGAAAAGATAAATATCGCCAACAGGACTCGAACCCACACCCTTCTAATATCCGGTCAGATGCTCTACCGTTGAGCTACGTCGGCTTATCGCAAACCCGCCAAGTTAATCAATATATACTAGTGTTTCATTCAATAATTACTGTTTTTTATTATAAAGTTGGTTGTTTACACGTGAAATATAATAAAAAAAACAGTAATTGTTGAAGGAAACACTAGTATATATTGATTAACTTGGCGGGTTTGCGATAAGCCGACGTAGCTCAACGGTAGAGCATCTCACCGGCAATCAGAAGGGTGCAGGTTCGAGTCCTGTCGGCGACATTTATCTTTTCCCGGAAAGTTTTTTTCAATTTGGATGAGTGTTTCAGGCTAATAATTATTGTTTATAAAAATAATTGTTTCTTATAGCTTCATCGCCAATGAATAGTTAGTGCTGCGGTGATCACACTGGAAAATATGGTGCAGTCGAGTAGATCTAACACGGACACGGATAATTATGGCACTAACATTTGAAGGCAGTCCATGAAGTTATTATTATTTATTTTTTTAATAATGTGAAAAGTATTCACCTCAACTATATTTTATTTTCAACCATTGTGATGTTGCCATTAAAAAAACATTTAAACAATTTCATTGTGACGTCCTGCATCAATCACTCATGAGAAAATTTTTGAGAATCGCCAAATTTTAAGTGGAACAATCCTTGCGCTGGATTGGAATGCGTTACAGTAATATTCCATAATAGTATTCGTATAAGTATATATCTGTTATATTCTGCGTTAATTTTTATGAACTTCGTTAGGTGTTGATTTCCAAATTTATACGTAAAAAAAAATTGTTTTTTTTAGCATACAACGCATAATGTATGGATGTAATCATATTAATGTTATCATGCAATTAAAAAAAAATTAAGCGAGTACATGCGTCCAAAAACCTTTTTTTTGTATGTGGAGATATTACGCTGAGAATAAATTAGAAAAAAAATAACTTACTGACTTGCGTCTTCTTTCAAAATTAAAAAAAGATCACTAGTATTTTATTGCGTGAAATTAAAATTATCAAAAAATTTAAAAACCATGTTCTACATACCTACACATATTGCATGAAATTTAATGTGAATAAAAAAGCTTCAAAATATGATTTTTAAAATACTATATACTACAATACATCGGGTCCAATGTTTCTCATGTTTCCGCTTACAAAAAAGAAACTAGTTTCAGCTAGTTTTGCTAGTATCATTGTCAAAAATAGTTTTAGCCGGGGAACAAGATGACGCCTTTTTCAAAGCGACTTCGAAGACAAAGCGTTGTTGGAATATTGTATAACTTTTCTGACCGCTGTGAATTTACATGTGCTACTTCAAATATGACTTTTGGGAACAACCGTGCAGTCACGACGTAAGAATGGTTTTTCTCCAATGCGAGTTAAATGTGTTTCCTCAAATATGACTTTTGGGAACAAAATTGAAGTCGTCACATGAAAATGGTTTTTCTCCACCGTGAGGCGTTATGTGCCTTCTCAAATATGCCTTTTGGGATCAAGAAATTAGAGTCATAACACAAGAATGGTTTTTCTGCACTCTGCGTCAACTAATGAAAATGAATTTGCAGTTTGGACATGAGAACATTTTTTCTGCTATAATAAACATATCAGTCTTTATAAGTGACTTTTGGGAACACGAAAAGTTACATTCGTACATGAAGTTTTTCTCCACTGTGAGTCGTATGTGTATCTTTAAATTAGACTTAAGGTAACAAAAACTGCATTCGAAACCCGATAACGGTTTTCTGCACCGTGAATATACATATGTTTCCTCAAAGATAATTTTTGAGAACAAGAATTGTTACAGTCGTCACACAAGAAACGTTTTTTTCTCACTGTGATTTAGCATGTGCTTCTATAAAATGGAACCTGAGAAATACATCGGAATGATTTTACTCCGGCATGAATCAGCAAGTGAATGTTTAATTGCAACTTTTGTGAACATAAATAGTTGGAGATATAATATTGACGGTTCCAGCGACAGCAAAAATACCGGTTCCACCTTACCGGGACAGGAATATCGACCATCTCCAAAATATCCAGGTTCGTTCGAGTTGGGGAGCAGCGCAATCACAGATTTAATAAGTTTTTTACACACCTCACAAGAGCGCCCCTGTATGTACAGAGGACGTACAGGGTAACTATATCGCTACCCGGTTGGGCAGTGTTGTGAGGCGGGTTAAGTAGGGGCTGTAGGAAGGGATTTTTTTAATGCAGTCTTTGAAGAGGCCCGGATTAAATGTTGGAGGAAAAACAGAAGTCGGTAGCTCATTCCACATACGAATCGATTTACGCAAAAACGAGTCGGCGAAACGATACGTTCGCATGAGGCCGATATCAACCGTGAACGGATATTCCTTTCGTGTCCATTTCACCCACGTGCACCGGCGCGGAGGGGATCAACGCTGTAAAACAGACTCAGCATACCTACATTGCTCATGCTCATCAGATATGACAGTCGTCGGTCTGTTAACAATGGATTATCAATCGGACGAACCACCCTCTTTTACACAGAATCAAGCAGGTTTTTCAAGCATTTGGGAGGCCCAGCCCTTAGGTGAATTCAATTGTTTGAAGTACTTTGTATAGGATTAGCAGTTGATCACTATTGATGAATCTGCTACCCCTACACGAGACGCCCAGTTTCTTGGAAGCCAGATTTACTCGGGCTTCTATAGAACCCCGATACTTGAACTGGTATTTAATACTCAATCCGAGCATTTCAACGAAATCTTTGAAGGAGAGGGTGCTCCCACCGAATTGCACCATATTGGGTTAAGATATAATATTAAAGTAAATGGTAAGCTCAGTAATATAATAAAATTTAGTTTTACAATTAGTAGTAATAGAAATAAAACTAATAACAAACAGTAGAAAGAAATGTAATTGTATAAAATGTATTTACTACATGAAAGTGCATTCGGTAGAATTGAGAAACATGGTTAACCAGTTAGAGCGGGTAATAATCATACAATTGTCATTTTATTTTATTTACTTATTATTATTTAATAATCTTTATTAACTTATCAACATTTGTTGTTAATGATAATTTTTCATGCTAGCCCTCTTGTCATGGTCATCCTATGATTGTGGCTGATTGGAGCCATTTCATAAGATATTTTGTAACATTTCGCTTAAAGTGAAATTGTTATTGTTGTCGAAAATGTCCACTATAAATGTTCTTGCTATAGAACTTGTAGTTTATTTAATTTCATTGTTGTTATTTTTTCTGTAGTAATTTGTTTTTAATTGTGTATACTGGTTTATATCGTCTCACTTAAATTGTAAACCTGATCATCTTGACAACGAACTGTTTTAGTGCGATAAGTTGCTTATGTTTTGATTTTTTTTTATAATTTTGTCAATGAATTAATAAATTGATTGAGATTCGATAATCATAAAATAACGGTTATGGTCGGGCTTCCTGTCCAAAGAAGGCTGGGATTCAATCAGTAGTCAGCAAATTCTACTAAGTAACAAATATCTTGTGCAGTTTAGTATAAACTCACAGCTCGGTCTGACGTTTACATGTCTTCCGCTTTAATTGCAACTTTCAGAACCAGTAGGAATAGGGTGATTTTTGCATTTGTTATGAGTCAGCATGTGCGTCTTTAAATGCGAACTTTGCGAGAACACGTAATAACATTGGGAACACTTAAACGGTTTTTCTCCGCTGTGAGTCAGCATGTGCTTCTTTAAGTCCGACCTCCGAAAGCAGGAATAGTTACATTCGGAACACGAAAACGGTTTTTTGCCACCGTGAGTAATCGTATGCTCCTTTAAAGATGACTTTCGGGAACAAGAATAATTACAATTGGAACAGGAAAATGGTTTTTGTTCACAGTGAGTAAGCATGTGCCTCTTTAAAGATGACTTTCGGGAAAAAGACATCTGGCATTCGGAACACGGGAAAGGTTTTTCTCTACTATGAGTAAGCACGTGCCTCCTTACATCCGACTTTCGAAAACAAGAATAGTCACAGTCGGAACAAGAGAACGTTTTTTTACCGCTGTGAGTTATCATGTGCATATTTAAAGATGACTTTTTCGAACAAGAAAAGTTGCAGTCGGAACACAAGAGAAGTTTTTTTCTACTATGAGTAAGCATGTGCTTCCTTAAATTTGACATTCGTAGACAAGAATAGTTACAGTCGGAACAAGAGAACGGTTTTTTGCCGCCGTGAGTAATCATGTGCTCCTTTAAAGACGACTTTAGGGAACAAGAATAATTACACTTGAAACAGGAGAATGGTTTTTCCTGACTGTGAGTCAGCATGTGCCTGGTTAATGCGGTCTTAAATGAACAAGAATAGTTGCAGTCGAGACACGAGAATGGTTTCTCACCACTATGAATCACCATGTGTTGCTTTAATTGCGCCTTTCGTACGCAGGCATAGTTGCATTCGGAACATGGGAACGGTTTTTCGCCACTATGAGTCATCATGTGTTGCTTCAATTGCACCTTTCGTAAACACGAATATGTACATTCGGTACACTTGAATGGTTTTGGGTACGAAGCAACCGGCTCCGTAGTTTCGTATTTTTTTATTGAACTAATTTCGTTCTCGCCATGATCCTTAAGTTGCCTCGGAAGATTAGATTCTGTAAACAAGGAAAAATAATTATATACGAGAGAATATTTTTATTTTGAAACAAAAAAAAATAAAATTACGAATAGCACCTTCTATACTTAAAGTTCAAGTATTATCTACAAAATGGATTAAAAATCGATGCAGAAAAATCATACAGAGAGTTAACCTTAATATTAATATGAATACAGACTGTAATAAACAATACACAATACAAATTGTCGAGGCTTGGGTAATTAGTGTTAATGGTGTGTATTATAATATTATTTTGGTTAATATTATAATATTATTTTATTTTCTGTTTAATTGTACGTTGTTCGGTATATTATGAACGCCCGAAGTTTGAAACATTTCTCCACCATGAGAGATCTTGATATCGTGTTTGATAGTAGGCTGACATTTCATGCTCACATTGAAAGGACCTGTACTTCATTGAAAATCCTGGGTTTCTGGAAGATATTTTAAAGACACCCGGGTTCTCTTAATATTATATAACTCATTAGTAAGGAGTAGGCTTGAGAGTGGGTCGGTGGTTTAGAGCCCACATCAGGTCAAGTATTCCCCCATGTTGGAAAAAGTTCAGAAGATTCATTCTACATTTCTCAACCTGAGGGAGTATGGCTAATACCCGTGGCTCTATCCTACCGACTTTCTCTTAGGTATGCTTGGAATGAACCATCTGCGGGTCAGAAGGGATGTACACATTTCTTCAGACTGATTCGCGGATGGTTTGAAAACTCGGCTATCATGGAAAGCATTCATTTCCATATTCCCGATAGTTATCTCCGTCATCGACAGCATAGACTGTTTTATCTCCCGGTCTGCAGGACCAACTTACCAATGGTCATGCTGGTGGGAAGGGCAATCTTTCTGTTAAATAGAATCACTTCGAATGTGGACATATTTAGCATCAATGTAGCTGCCTTTAAACAGATAAAAAAAAGTGTTGTATGAAATTTATTGACATTATATACGTGTACCTTCTTTCTTATTTTTCATAAATATTTTGGATGTTGTACAACCTGCCTTATTTAATAATATCTTTAAAAATACCTTGAAATGTAAATTTTGTCATATTATTAAAAGTAATAAAGTTAATTAAATTGAATTGAACCAAATAATTTTTAAAAATGATTACATTATAGCCTTGTTTAATCACATCTTAACCACTTAATTGAAATCTGGGGTAACGCACATGAAACACATAAATGAAATACTGGTTATACAAAACAAGGTAATCAAAAAGCAATTTAATTATATTCAATTTTTAATTATTAATTATTTTTTATTAATATTTAAAAACCTCATTGTAATATTTAAGCATTGAAGAAAATAATATTAACATAACCTAAATGAAAGATGAACCAGAAAAAAACAACAAAAAATAAAAAGATTTCTATCGCATCTGGCACTCGAACCCAGGACCTCTGCCTATCCTGGGCAACCACTTAACCAACTTACCTAATGAGACCAGTTGAATTGATGTTTTTTTCCGGTTTCATCTTTCACAACACCCACCCAAAAATTATACGAAGAAAAAAAACTTTTAACACTACGAAAGCAACAATTAAAATAATATATGTTACTTATAATATAAAAAAATAATAAACTCATACATACAAACTTGGAATTCATTAAAATGTCACAACTACACACACACTTTATACGACAACATACATTTACATGCACAATATGGCAAGCAATCCATTAGCTACGGAGGGGGCAATTTATATAATTGCCTTCCAGACGAAATTAAAAAAATAAAAAAGTCAACGTTTATTAAAAGAGAAATTGTTCCATACAAAATTAAATTAAGCAAAAAATTTAAATTAATAAAATTTAAGGTAAGTGAAAGTGCTGTTTTATTTTAGCGCTTTCACTTACCTTAAATTTTATTAATTTTTCGCATTCAATGTGGATATTTTCGACGCGACCAATAATACAAGTATGAAAAAACATTTTTTTACAGTAACTCCACACAGGAGACCCTGAGGGAAATAATTTCCCTCAAGGACTATATCATCTTTGGGGATGCTGTATGGAGGATCTGTTAGATGATAGGAAGGAGTGAACTTGGGACTTGAAGAGACCCATCTTATAGGATGGAGGAAACACAGAGGCCGGCAGATCATTCCACAGACGAGCTTATATATATATATATACATATTCTGAGCTTTCAGATGCATCAGTTGTTTTTGATTATGTATATCTTACCAGCTGTCGAATCACTTCTTTCGGAGTATTCCAAACACTCCTTCTTTATATCTGGTATGTCTATATATATGTGTGCATCCGGCATTTCAGTTCCGCCTTCTCCTTCAGCTCCTGGCTCCAGCTTGACAGTGACACTATCTGGTTTAGAGAGGTCCATTGCAGTAATATAACGCTCACAGAGTAAAAAAGATCTGCAACAGAATTTAAAAAACTTTGTATTCATTACATCATTCCCTCTTTTTTAGTACGGATAGATTCGTTGAATCAACTTACTACAAATTATTCAAAGTGACAACTAGCTAACGATAGCTTATTTACGACACAGGACATTTAACAACAGTAGCAGGAGGTGAGTGAACTCAATCATCAATAAACATTATTTTTTTATTAATCAGTTTACTGAGTACGCTTCTTAACAATAATTGCAAAATATGTTTCTCTACTACAGAAACCGACGCTTGTATTTTAAAAGTGAGAAAGCATCGTAATATTTTATATTTCGAATTTAGAATTAATTATGTTTTTAAAGAAATTGAACTTAAAAATTGTATATTTATTTATTTGTATAAACACAATACAAATATATATACAAAGGAAGTTTAACAAAAGGTAAGCAAACAAAGTTTCTTGTGCTAACAGTAGTTAAATACAGATGTTTTATTTATGAAGCTAACAAGATAAACAAAAAAAAAAAACAAAATAATAAGGAAGAGGAAGGAGAGAAAGAGGAAGATGGGATCGGGACAGGAGATGATCACGATACATTATATACTCGTGCATCAATTTGTGGTCGTACGTATTACTTCTGTTCGATATTTTGTAAGGGTAGTGTGAAGCATTTCGATATTGTGAAATTGTGCGTTATATAACGGTATTTTAATGGAAGACGGTCTGAGGAACTAGCGTCATTGATCCCTAAGGTAACGGTGTATAGTCGGGAAACAAGCAAACGGGCACCAAATATTTGCACAAGGTTGACATTTGTCACATGAAAACGGCTCGCTTCTTTTTTTATACATGAATGCCGAACAAGTCCCATCTGCTCCCAAACCTCTGAAGCCAGTGAGACTATGGCATCCCCAATTGAGGAATGTTGTGAGGCTGAAGGTATTGGGGAAGGGAAGGAGAAGTGAAAGAGGAAGGTAGGTAATTATAGTAGGGACATAGATCGTATAGATCGTTTTCACGAAATACAACAACTAAATATTTAATATGTCTCTCAAACAAATTCAGCAATAACATTGTATATGTATGATTGTACATAATTTGTAACAAAGACGAATATCCAAAACGCACATCACATCCACTCATAGTTATGCTCTAGACAAGTATCTTGTTAATAATTGTTGAGGACGTATGCTATTATAAGATTACGTATACCTGAACATAGAGATGTATAAATAAGCCAACGTTCCTAGCAAAATCAGTCTAAAAAGTTGTTCCCGCACGTGAAAGACGAAAGGTGGTGAAGAGTTTATTCGATGTCAGAATACTCCCGACAGCGAACGAACGGAACGCACCGGCGCGGCCTGGAGGAATTATTGTAAAATCGATGAAACAGTACACCATTGCTTTTTCTATTTTTTCCAGGGCGACAAGTTAAGTCGTTTTTTTTTACAGCAACTCCACACAGGAGACGCTGAGGATGTCATGTAGGCATTTTGAATTAATCTTTGAAGAGCCATGCCCGGCGAGCGCTTGTAATCGACTGAAGCCCGTGTTATCTCAATGTAGCCAATTGGCCTCATTAATATTTCGAACGCTGGCGTTTACTCCATGTATATATCTCAATGTACCTGAATTGACTTTATTCGAATTATTTTAGCAGCGACGAACCTTGAAACAAGGGGAAACTCAGTCGAAATAACAAATAATAACAATTTTATTATTAGTGGAGTAAAATAAATTTACTGTGATTGGGTTCATTCGGGTTGTTTAAGCATACTCACTTAGTGTAACACAGCGGTTTCAATTTCAGTTGATGAAATGTCAGTGAGGAAGAACAGAGCGTTGCCGGAACTAGTTGAAGAAATGCCGCTAGTAAAAGGAAGTATCATAGTATGTTCATACAAACATGAAGAATTTGTTATCAACACAAAAGTAGTATTCACGTATACAGTATTAAATTATATATTCAGTATTAAATGGGAAAAGCACGACATTAAATGGCGACCTATCAACTTAATGTCAGATAGGTTTTCCACAAACAAAAGACAACGTTATATAGACCATAACTAAATAAACATCTTAACAGTACCTACTTCACGAAGTGATGATGCTTGTACGTTGCGGGGTATTTATGAAATATGGTAATACACAGTCTGACATTTTATAGTAGACAAAAAATGAGGGCGATGCGAACTTTTAAAATCTTGAAATGACAACACCAACATAGCTCTTAGGGTGATAGTAAGTTTAAAGAAGCATAATGGTTCAAGTGCATATTTTATACTTTCACCAAACGACATTCAGAAATTTCCAGTACTTCCCGAAAGGAGATAAATCTATATTATATTTGTATGTCAATTTTATGTAATTTTTTTTATCGCTTTGTTAGGAAGATAATTATATTAAAATGTTTTTTTTTTTATATTTCTGACATTTCTATGTCGAAACGGCCATACAATATATTAGAGGCTAAATAAATAAGCAAAATAAAAATTTCTGTGGATGTCACAGTATATTTACTAATAATCAGCTGTCAAAGTTGAGTGTGAAGCATCACCTCAAATCCTAATGTACATGGTTATAATTGTTTCAAATCGGCATTAATCTACATATATTAATCACTAATCATTTGTAAATAAAATTCTAAGTTAGACACGATCTTCCTTGCTCGAAAAGCCAAATTCGTTATTTATAAAACATTTGCAAACACAGTCGAGTTTCTAAAAATCTGCTAAACTCCTGAAATACGCAGTAAATCACTTCCCGTGTTCCACTATGTCTTGGTTTGTTTATTTAAAATAAATTGACAAAATGAATTATTAAATTCGTAAAAATTTTCTCTGAGAAAAAAATTCGTTTTTTGTAAGGCTAAAAAAAAATTCGCTGAAGTTGATATGACGGTGGGTAGAGCAGTGGGTATATTTCTAAGAATAACGCAAAAAGGTGAGGGACAGAAATGCAATCTTAGGTAGTTAGAAGTAATTTATTTTGATAGTCGTGGGGTTAGTCTTAAAATTAGAGTTAATCTTAATTAGACATAATTAATTCAATTAAACTAGATAGGCAATTAGTTAAATATACTGTTAAAGTCATTGCTCTTAAAATTAGAGGTTCACTGGCTTATTTGTAGGAAAAAGTTGTTTCTTAAAG